>CM077291.1:11418109-11425609 GCA_039654925.1 Anguilla pacifica | reverse complement strand
TTCGCCACCGCTACGCGCCCCTCTTCTGCTCGCAAGGAGCAACGGCCGACAAACTGCTGCTTAAAAAGCTCCTCTTCCACAGCGTTTACAGCGTAAAGAAATACGGTCCGATGCAGAACGGGTTTGTTCAGCAGGGGAAGCCGTCGCGTCAGATGCTGAAACATTAACCTCCCTCGTACACTAGGTAAAGAACCCAATTCCCCTCAGGCTCCTGCTCGGGCAAGCCGTGCAAGGACCCCTGTCCGTTACCACGACGAACTGGCTATCTGTCCGTCCCGCTACACAGCCGAGAACACTGGACAGGTGAAAGCAGCCATTACAAGTGAATTTTTGGGAGCGTGGTCATGAATGCAGACAAACTGCGCAGTGCCGATATAAACTGCAGCAGCTGAGGGCGAAACGTGGTAGCTGGCATCTCTGACGCAGTATGAACTCCACTGTCTCTCAAAGTTTCTGCTCGCAAGCATCACTTTATGACCACGTTCACACACACACACACACACACACACACACCTCTACGCTGCCACAGTACACAAGCCACCACCGTTTGGCCATTCAGTATTTAACTGAGAGATAAAACACTCCTCTTTCCTGCACTGCTGTTATTCTAGCACACAAGCTACATCTCCCTCCTCTCTATTTTACTATCATCACTTATTTACTCTGCACACTACCCTGTGCAGTCCATTCAGACAGCATGGGGGGGGGGGGGGGCATTAAGTTTAACCACCTTTCCTTTCCCGCATCGGGAATCGAACCTGCAACCTCCTGGTGGCAAGCCCAGTTCTTTGCCCTTCACTCTCTCCCGAGCTTAAAGCCCACTGCAGACACAGCGCAGGGTGTGACATGGAGTGTGAGAGCGGACACCGTCGGTGTAAAAGCTGCCTTTTACAGTGTGTGGCTGTAAAGTGCACGTGTGCATTAAATCCGCATTTGTAAACTTTGACGCGGGTTCCAGATGGGAAGGGCTGCCCAGGCCCAGCCAAACGCTTTACTGCATGCACTTCAAACCTGTTAAACTCTGCTGCCTAACAGACAAATTACAGTAAACAAACAACCAGCACTGATTGGTCTACCTGCGATTTAGGCTGAGCTTTAAATCATCTCTGATTCACGCACACACTCAAACACACACACCACAGGCATGTATGCACATACACACACACACACACACACACACACACACACACACTCTCCAGCAGGCTCTCTCACACATTGTCCCTGTGGGCGGATACTGCAGCATCACAGTTTAGGTGACAGACAGAGCAGACCCCCCCACCTGCCCCACCCCTGCCGCCTGTCCGTCTGCAGCACCCCTGCGCACAGGCCACGCCCCTCAGCTCATCAGACTACCCTCACCTGATTGGCTTAGACGCGTATTCTGGGCTGGAGAGGGCGGAGTTTCAGGACTGAACTGAATTGACCCCTCATCCCACCAACGCTAATCGCCACCAACAAAGAGCAAGACAAATCTCTGCTCTCTCCCCCCACACCCCCGCACCCCCCTGCCTCACCCCCAAAAACATACACATACCCTGTCTCCTCTTATCCTCTTAAAATCTCCCGCGGTGGGGGGAGGGAGTGAGAATGGAGAGGGGGAGTGAGAGAAATGCAGACAGAGATAGGTAGAGGCGGGTACAGAAAAAAGAGAGGGAGAAAGATGGAGAGACAGGGAGAGATGTAAAGAAAGAGAGGGACTGAGAGAGAGGAAAAACTGCCGCAGCAGCGATACGGTCGTCCTGACATGAATGCAGCAGGAAGAAACACAAAAGCCCTCTCTTTCCCAGGGATTATCCGCACCAATGCACACAGCACAAACCGGCAGAGCTGCAGGTCCCTGAATCTGCCCATTACAACACAGCCTTCCTGCTGCCTGAGCCTGCATTACACACACACACACGCACACACGCATACACACACACACGCACGCATACACGCACACACACGCATACACGCACGCACACACACGCACGCATACACGCACACACACAAATACACGCACACGCACACACACGCACGCATACACGCACACACACAAATACACGCACACACACATACACGCACATGCACACAAACACACGAACAGCCTTCCTGCTGCCTGAGCCTGCATTACACACACATACACGCACACACACGCATACACGCACGTACACACACGCACACATACACACAAATACACGCACACACACACATACACGCACACACACGCATACACGCATACACGCACATACACGCACACACACACACACACAAACACACACACACACACAAGCTCACACACACAAGCACAAAGTGGGACACAAAGTGACAGTACGTGCCCATTACCCCTCTCAGCTCCTAAACACTGTTACGGAGGCTGTGTTAAGTGGACACTGTACTGTACTGAACACCCTACGATTCCCCCTGCTTTTCCCTTATCACTCTGGTGTGGAGGGTGCAGATAAGGATCTCTCCCTGCCCCAGCATGCAGTTTGTTTACAGGACAGTGTGGATGTCTCCCTGTCCCAGCATGCAGTGTGTTTAGAGTGCAGTGTGGATGTCTACGGTTACAGGGCAGTGTGGATGTCTCTCTGTCCCAGCATGCAGTGTGTTTAGAGGGCAGTGTGGATGTCTCTCTGTCCCAGCATGCAGTGTGTTTAGAGGGCAGTGTGGATGTCTCCCTGTCCCAGCATGCAGTGTGTTTACACAGGGCAGTGTGGATGTCTCCCTGCCCCAGCATGCTGTGTGTTTACACAGGGCAGTGTGGATGTCTCCCTGTCCCAGCATGCAGTGTGTTTACAGGGCAGTGTGGATGTCTCCCTGTCCCAGCATGCAGTGTGTTTACAGGAAGCAGAGGTGAGGGATGCAGGCTGTGCAGGCTGTGCAGGCTCTGACCCTGCTCTTATGTAAGCCGTTATGAAACCCGTGGAGAGGAGAGGAAAGCCGGCTTTGATCAGGGATCACAAAGTCACACGCTTACCGGGGAGAGACGGAGAGAAGGTGCAGTTAAAGCACCGGGCTTTGCGTGAGTGTGAGTGTGTGTGCGAGTATGTATGTATGTGTGTGTGTGTGTGCGCGTACATGGGTGTAAGAGTGTATGTGTTCGTGTGTGTGTGTGTGTGTGTGTGTGTGTGAGTGAGTATACATGGGGGTAAGTGTGTATATGTTCGTGTGTGCGTGTGTGTGTGTGTGTGAGTGAGTATACATGGGGGTAAGTGTGTATATGTTCGTGTGTGTGTGTGTGTGTGTGTGAGTATACATGGGTGTAAGGGTGTATATGTTTGTGTGTGTGTGTGTGTGCGTGAGTGTGCGAGTATGTGAGTATACATGTGTGTGTGTGAGTGTGCGAGTGTGTACGTGAGTATATGTGTATGTCTGTGTGTGTGTGAGTGTGCGAGTGTGTACGTGAGTATATGTGCATGTCTGTGTGCATGTGAGTGTGCGAGTGTGTACGTGAGTATATGTGTATGTCTGTGTGTGTGTGAGTGTGCGAGTGTGTACGTGAGTATATGTGTACGTCTGTGTGTGTGTGAGTGTGCGAGTGTGTACGTGAGTATATGTGTATGTCTGTGTGTGTGTGAGTGTGCGAGTGTGTACGTGAGTATATGTGCATGTCTGTGTGCATGTGAGTGTGCGAGTGTGTACGTGAGTATATGTGTATGTCTGTGTGCGTGTGAGTGTGCGAGTGTGTACGTGAGTATATGTGCATGTCTGTGTGCATGTGAGTGTGCGAGTGTGTACGTGAGTATATGTGTATGTCTGTGTGCGTGTGAGTGTGCGAGTGTGTACGTGAGTACATGTGTACGTCTGTGTGCATGCATGTCTGCGTAAATGCATGCATTAGCGGCTCAGTCCTGGAATGCACTGCTGTGCTAGGCCAGTGTTCTCACAATGCCATAACACACAGAGCAGGAGAGTGAACTGCACCCCCATCGCTCCAGAATAAGTCCCAAATTACACTTTTACGCCCCTGCAAAGCAACCAGAACTGCCGCCATTTTGACTGTTTATCTGAGAGGAATTCTGTTAAGGTACGCTTGTTTTCTTGCATCTTACCCTGTAAATGTTAAGGCAAACGCAGTGACACTGCTCACTTGCAATGGGAGTAAACATCCAATATTAAGACTGTAATGTTCCGCACACCGGCTGTGTTCTTGTCTTTTACAGCTCGCGTCATAAAAAATGAAAAGCACCCCACACACATTTCACTGCTCTCAAAGTGAATGTATTAGCTGCAGCAGGTAGAGCTCCCCGAGGTCTTGGAATGACAGCAGAGCTGGCTTCTGTATGTGGGCACCGCATGACTTTTAATAACAGCTCTTTGTGTTAAGTCATGCCGAAGCAGGAGCACAGCACCGCTGCAGTGGAAGCGCAGCGCTGGTAGGTGTTCAGATGATCATCTTTCTGAGGCGTTTCGCTTGTTCTTCGCCGAAGCCGGGTAAACAAATATAGCAGCGAGGAGGAGGGTCAGGTCATCTGTAAGCCAGAGACACTCCCTCCCATACACTTACTGACACTGAGGTGCACTGCCACCCTCCCACACACACGCACATCAACACACAAGTACACATACATATACACGGAAACACAAACACACACACACACACACACACACACACACATATACACACACACACACACACACACATTAACACACAAGTACACATACATATACAAACAAACACACACACACATACATACACACACGCACATTAACACACATACACACACGCACATTAACACACAAGTACACATACATATGCACAGAAACACACACACACACACACACACACTAGATGGTACAGCAAGATGTTAACACCCCTGCCAACATGTTCTTACAGGTGTTCGTTCAATGTACAGTACTCGCTGTTTGGCAAGGACTCATAAAAAGACAATTACAATCTGTCCATCATTTCTAAAAAAAAAAAAAAGAAATAGGCGCCTTTTTCCCTTTCCTCCAAATCTGGAATGCCCAGTCATGCTCACGACGCACCCTTCACTCAGTGGAAATCATTGTTCAGAATCGACTGGTCGGTCGACGATTTTAGCATTGGAGAAAAGTCCTTAAAACCCATTTGAACAATCGCTTATCTTTCTGGTTTGATGTAGATGTGTTTACAGTTATTGCCGTGTGTACATTTGACCTGAATACGCTTATCAGTGAACTTATACTGTGGGTTCGGAAGGGAGGAGACTTCAATAAGATAAGAGAGAGAGAGAGCGAGAGTGAAGGAAGGTGGGAGAAAGTGAGAGAGGGAGAGGGAGAGAGACAGAGTGAGAGTGAGAGAGAGAGAGAGGGGTGGAGGGAGGGAGGGAGAGAGGGAGAGAGGGGGGGAGGGAGGGAGGAAGAGAGAGAGGGGGAGAGAGGGAGGGAGAGAGAGAGAGAGAGATGGGGAGAGACAGACAGAGACAGGGAGAGAGAGAGGGGAGGAGGGAGGGAGGGAGAGAAAGAGAGAGAGGGGATGAGGGAGGGAGGGGGAGAGAGAGAGAGGGGGAGGGAGAGAAAGAGAGAGGGGGGATGAGGGAGGGAGAGAGAGAGAGAGAGAGAGAGATGGGGAGAGACAGACAGAGACAGGGAGAGAGAGAGGGGAGGAGGGAGGGAGGGAGAGAAAGAGAGAGAGGGGATGAGGGAGGGAGGGGGAGAGAGAGAGAGGGGGAGGGAGAGAAAGAGAGAGGGGGGATGAGGGAGGGAGAGAGAGAGAGAGAGAGAGAGAGGGAGAGAGGAGAGGCGGAGAGTTAAACACATTAAAAGATGCAATCCTGCAGGCTGACGTGGGCGAACCCACATGTGGGTGTCATGGGGACGCACTCGAGTGTCTCCCTGGATACCCCTTCGGACCGGGCCCCAGGGCGCAGAGCCAGACCGGGCCCCAGGGTGCAGGGCTGGGCCGGGCTCTAGGGGGAGTATGGAGGGTGGGTCCCAGGGTGCAGGGCCGGGCTCCAGGGGGAGTGTGGAGGGTGGGCCCCAGGGTGCAGGGCCGGGCCGGGCTCCAGGGGGAGTGTGGAGGGTGGGCCCCAGGGCGCAGGGGGAGTGTGGAGGGTGGGCCCCAGGGTGCAGGGCCGGGCTCCAGGGGGAGTATGGAGGGTGGGCCCCAGGGTGCAGGGGGAGTGTGGAGGGTGGGCCCCAGGGCGCAGGGGGAGTGTGGAGGGTGGGCCCCAGGGTGCAGGGGGAGTGTGGAGGGTGGGCCCCAGGGTGCAGGGGGAGTGTGGAGGGTGGGCCCCAGGGTGCAGGGGGAGTGTGGAGGGTGGGCCCCAGGGCGCATGGGGAGTGTGGAGGGGGCCGGTCGGGGCCGGTTCAGACCCGGCACGGCGGCCTGGCCTTTCTCAGCCGCGCAGGCACTCCCAGGGCTTCCCCTGCGGCTCTGTGCAGCGCCGCATTAATAAAGCCTGTCACCGTCTGGCACAGGCCAGAGCTGGGCTTTAGCACCCAGACCTGACACTTTCCCACCCTCTCTCTCTCCCTCTCTCTCTCCCCCTTTCCCTTCCTCTCTCTCTTTCTCATTCACTCCGCCCTTCTCTCTCTCTCCCTCCCTCCCTCCCTCTCTTTCGCTCTCATTTACTTTCCCTTCTCTCTCTCCCTTCCCCTTTCTCTCTCCCTCTGAACTTTCACTCTCTCTCACTCACGACCTCTCGCTCGCCCTCTCCCTCCCCCTCGGTCTCTCCGTCTCCCTCTCCCCCTCATGCTCTCTCAATCTTCCCCCCCCCCTCTCTCTCTCTCTCTCTCTCCAGCCCTGTATCTAACAGCCAGTGTGAGAGCAGGAGCAGAGAGGCCGCAGGTATGGGGGAGCCCTACGCAGAGGGCAGTCTGGAGAATCCTCGGCTGATGAAGCCGACGCAGCTGACACAGCCGACACAGGGGGCAGTCCCGGCAGCAGACTGCGCTCTACGACCCCCCCGCCCCTTCAGACACAGCCAGCACAGCCGTTAGCCGCGGCCCACGATCGATCAGCCAATGAATGGGTTTAACAGAGCGCGTTCTGCACCGTTTACAGACCAGCAGCCGCACGGGACGTCGGGGAGGGGATCTTCCGAAGTCCGAAGGGCAGCAATCCAGGAGCCGCCATTTGGCCGTTTAGGGCGATCTGGCTGCGCTCCTATTGGCCGAATCGGCGTCCCCCGCAGCCAATGAACATCTGCCCGTTCCAGAACGCAGGCCCGGCCTCGAGCCTCCCGTCGCGCCGCCAGCCAGCTGACCGGCGAGCGCGTCCGGCGGTCGCCACCTGCTCGTTTAGGACGCCCTTCTCCCCGTCTCCCCCCGGTGGACACACGGGAGCACGCAGAGCAGCAGGGCGATGCAGAAACACGCCAAATTCACACGGTGAGCGCGAGGAGGTCAGCGTGGGAACGCGGGCGCCGCTCTGCTGTCACACGCAGCGCTCTCGCTCCCCGTCCCAAAGCGCACGGCTACCTCGCCACGCGCGGCGTCCTCGTTAGCCGCGGCGACGAGCGGCCGTCACGCCCGGCACGGGGCGGCGAGGTTCTCCGGCGCTTCCGTGAGCTTCCGTGCGCTTCCGGCCCCGGC